>CANTUT010000404.1:0-5000 GCA_947687605.1 Reutealis trisperma
ATTGATACTGTTTGATGATGCTTTGGGTAAATCAGGCTTGATTATGTTATTTATGGAAGATATGAACAAGTAAAAGCTTTGCGTGCTTCAAGCATTTGCAAAACGCAGTGAGGTGGAAGGAACTTAGGTGAGTTTAAGTCTTTAGTTCTTTAAACTATTAGTTTTTGTTGTTGATTTTCATGCACTGGACTTTGAATGGGTCTAAATTTGTATTCCAAAACTTAAGTCAATTTGAGTAACTTCTTAATTGTACATTAGGGTTTTCTAGTAATAAATATGAAATTTGGGGTTTTTATTCTGAGTGAAATTGTGAGCTGTTTATTTATATTCCTGTAATGTTTGAATCATATTGTATTGTGTATTGTGTAGAAAATTGAATTTTTTTTTTATGTCTTTGTGTATACAATAAGGACCATTGTAGTTGGTCGTTAAATTTTCTTCATTTTTTTAGTGTTGTAATTTTTTTTCCTTCATCTACTATTACACAATAAGTGTAATCTATTGCTTAAGTCAATTTGAGTAACTTCTTAATTGAACATTAGGTTTTTCTAGTAATAAATCTGAAATTTAGGGTTTTTATTCTGAGTGAAATTGTGGGTTGTTTATTTATATTCCTGTAATGGTTGAATCATATTGTATTGTGTATTGTATAAAAAATTGAATTTTTTTTTTATGTCTTTGTGTATACAATAGAGACCATTGTAGTTGGATGTTAATTTTCTTCAATTTTTTAGTGTTGTAATTTTTTTTCCTTCATCTACTATTACACAATAAGTGTAATCTATTGCTTAAGTCAATTTGAGTAACTTCTTAATTGAACATTAGGTTTTTCTAGTAATAAATCTGAAATTTAAGGTTTTTATTCTGAGTGAAATTGTGGGTTGTTTATTTATATTCCTGTAATGGTTGAATCATATTGTATTGTGTATTGTATAAAAAATTGAATTTTTTTTTTATGTCTTTGTGTATACAATAGAGACCATTGTAGTTGGATGTTAAATTTTCTTCATTTTTTTAGTGTTGTAATTTTTTTTCTTCATCTAATATTATACAGTAAGTGTAATCTATTGCTTTTAATTTTGGACAGGAATTAGGTACGAATGGCAGATAAGGAAGTAACAATACACTAGCATTATAGGGGGAAATTTGTAAATGATCTAAACCTTCGGTACATTGGTGGATGTGAGGATATAATGCCAAATTTAGAAACTGATAGACTTTTATTGACTGAGATTCAAGTTTAAAGTTTAGGATTTGGATATTCACAGATTGTTGGTGTGTATTTGAGGGAGAAGTTTAGGGAAGTGTACTCTTTTAGATTTCTATAGAGTGATCAAGTTGTGTTAGAAGTTTTGGATGCTGCAAAACATGGGGATGTGTTGCATTTATATATCCAGCATCCTATTGATGTCCTAGTACATACTGATTATGAGCAGGCACTCCTTAAGAGGTATTGAAAGCGAAGTTGTAGATGAAGTTTCAGTAGATGGAGTTCATATAGATAATAGATAGAAAGGTGTGCATGCTAGTAGATTAAATGAGGGTGAGGACAAATATGTAAAGAATGATGTGCCTATTGTCAATTATAGAGTGAATAATGGTACAAAGGTGGATAGTAGCACAACGAGGATGTCAATAGGTCTGAGCCTAGTAGAGGGGTAGAGGCAAATAAGGATGAGGGAATTAGTGAAAATAACAGTAGTGCTTCAAAAAAGGAGGAAACACAAAATGAAGACAATGGAGAAGATAGCATAGATGCTAATAGTATAGAAGATATTTGTGAAGAGCCCTTGGAAGGCAGTGATATGGATGAAGAACGAATAGTTGCTAGGGAGAGCATCAGAAAATATAAATGGGATTCTGCTAAAAACTCAAAATCAACTCAAATAGAAAATATTCCACTTGGTGATGTAGGTGCAAATATTGGATTTGAGGATGTTGACAAGAGGAGACATAGAGAGCAAGGAAGAGTAGGTGATGATGAAGAATACATTGATAGTTCTTATCTTGATAGCATATATGGTAGTGAAGATGAAGAACGTGCAACACATGTTTAGAGAAGTAGGAAGAGAAATATATACTATGATGCAGATGCAGAAAAACCAATGTTTCAACTTGTAATGATTTTTGTCAATGTCATACAATTCAGAGAAGCTGTGAGGAAGTATGGGATCATCAAAAGGGTTTCATTGAAGTTCAAAGTGAATGATCCTAATAGAGTTAAGGTTATTTGCAAAGAAGGGTGTCCTTGGGTAATGAATGGTAGTAAGGAGGAGGACACTAAAAATTGCATTATCAAGACATATAATCAAATCCATAAATGCTCAACCACAAATAAGCTCAAGTTTTGCAATTCTAGTTTTCTTGCTAAGTATTTTAAAGCAAGAATTGGTTCTCAGCCCAACATAAAGCTAAGTGAAATTCAAAAATTATGCAAGGATGAGCTAAAATTATATATAGGGAAGATAATTTCTAGGAGAGTAAAGGCAAAAGTGTTGATTAGTGTGATGGGTGGTTATAAGGTAGAGTCCCAACTTTCGCATGATCATATTGATGAGATCAATAAATCAAATCCTAGAAGTACATGCTTTGTGAAAACCAAGATTTTGGAACATGGTACTGTGAGGCCTCACCCCGAGTACCGGCCCAGTCTTCTAGAGGGAACCAGGATGCTCATTCAGGTTTAGACTCACAATGGAACCCTCAGGTTTAAATTTGGTTGATTTTGAAAATGATTTTTGGGAATTGCCACCCTAATTTATTTTTAAATGGGAAAATTAAGAAAAAACCCAATTGACTCCAATTCATTTATTTTCAATTAATTTAACTAAGGATAAAATCATTAGCCTTGAACAATGTTGAGTTCAAGGAATAGGTTTTTTGGTTTTAAATAATCTAAATTTGGCTCTTTAATTTGACTTTGAAAATTAATTTCATGGATAACAAACATTATATAACAATTATAACATCATGATTAATGCATAAGTATGGTATGAGTGCAATGAGAAAAATAAAACATTCACAAATTACTTTAATTAAAAAAGGTAAAAGGAGATTGATTGGGATTTAGATTTGAGATTTGGATTTAGATTCCAAACATGCCTACATACCTAATTGAACAGGGATCAAAATCCATATAGTTCGTTCCACGATTAAGTGGAGAGGTTTAGGGGTTGATCAGATTGATTGATTTGATTTGAGTTTCTAAGTGAGAGGAAAAGGCTAATACCTTTATTTTTGGAAGGCTAAGGTTTTACTAGACTAAAATTCCATTTTATTGGGACCGAATGATTAGATTGATTGGGAAATTAATTAGTTAATTAAAATGATTAATTAACTAATTAGTATAATGAAAAGGATAGATGGATTAATTAATTAAAAAGATTAATTAATTAATTTGGATGAAGAGTGGACTAAGAAAAATAATTAATTTGATTTTAAAAATTGATTAATTAATTAATTAAAAAGATTAATTAATTAATTTTAATTAAAAAAAGAGTTTTAGTTAATTAAAAAGGTTAATTAACTTAGTTAGGGTGAGATAATTAATTAATTAAAAAGATTAATTAATTACTTAGAGAGTGGTTGGAGGGAGAAGAAGAGAGGAATTAGAGGATAGCTATCAACTCTAACTTCCAGTGCATTTGAAATGAGGAAATAGAAGGGCTATTTATAGGAAAATGAGGTGAGATTGATTTAGGAGTGAAAATATGAAAAAACGAAAAGGATAGGGGATAAAAAATACTAAAAAATTAGAAAAAAAAAAGGGCATTTTGGGCATTTTAGCTCCACACCACCCATTTGCGGGGCAGCCCACGTCGCCCCTAATGTGGACCTATGTCAGTTTCTAAAGCGCTTTTCCAGCTAGTTTTTGGTCCATTTTTGAGCTTCCGAATCAGGTTTTAAGAGTTTTAGAGCTCAAAAAAATTATCAATCAGTATCGATAGGTTCAAAATTAATTTAGAACATTTTAGAATTCGGTTTGAGAGAAAATCTGGTTGGTTTTGAAAAAATACTATCTAGTATAAAAGGTCCGGTTAGGGAAGGAAAAGTGTTAGATTGTGCTAAGAAACTTTAATCAGTTTTGAAGAATTCAAAATTAATTTTGAAGGTGCTAAATTAAGGGTTCACAGCTACCTCCTCATCAGAATTGACTTTGAACAAAAGGTGATTATGATGATAGTGAACATTGGGAAGGGGTGCCATGTCAGACTCTGGGCTTGTGTGTTCTTATTAGGTCCTTTGGAAGGAGGCCCTCTAGGATAATGAGATTTTATTAATGGCTATCGGTCCAGCCTTTACATTGGATGCGAGAATGGTCTTGGTGAATTTCAATTAATGTTATTTGTTCGACCCTAATGTTAGAAGACAAAGAAGGCTTGGTGAATTTCAATCAAGGCTATCTCTTTGGCCTTAGTGTTGGAGATAAAGAAGGTTCAGTGAATTTCAATCAAGCCTATCCATTCTGCCTTAATGTTAGAGATAAAGATGATTTAGAGTAAATCTCAATCAGGGCTATCTGTTTAGCCTTAATATTGGAGGTAAAGAAGATTTGGGTAAATCTCAATCAAGGCTATCTGTTTGGCCTTAATGCTAGAGGTAAAGATGATTTGGGTAAGAAAAGGTGAAAAGTGGAACATATAGGTGTCTAGGTGATCATTTCTAGACATTTATGGGTGAAATTGATAGGTTTGGATAAAAGAGATGGAAAAAGGAACCACATAGATGTCTAGGTGATTGTTTCTAAACATTTATGGGTGGAAGAGAATTTTGGACAAGATATTTTAGTGAAATGAGAGCCTCGACCTATGGCAAATCAGGTCTAGAGATTCTGACAAGATTTTGGTAAAGGGAGAGTCTCGCCATATGGCGAGTCGGCTTAAGATATTCTAAAAAGATTTCGATAAAGGGAGAGCCTCGCTTATAGTGAGTCTGCTTGAGGGATTCTAATAAGATTTGGGTAAGGGAGCCTCGGCCTATAGCGAGTCAGCTTGACATAT
>CANTUT010000404.1:7500-22500 GCA_947687605.1 Reutealis trisperma
TCTGGCTGAGTCATGGGTCAATTTCTGTAGGTTCTAGTGATCTATATGCTCTGTTGGATAATCTAGAGTGATTATGGTGATTAGTATCAGGTCAAGGCTATAACTTGCTTGAGGATGATTTGTTATGATTCACTTAGGGTGATCTATCTAAACTAGTATGCATCACATGTCATCCATAAGTTTTGAGGTAAAGACTCAAAATCTAGTCTCTATATTTTAGGGTTCAACCAGATGCAAACTAGACAGATTAAGGTTCACAAAAATAGTCATGGCACCATTTTTGCCATTTACTTCAAAATTCAAAAAGACAGGGGTTGGAGAGTCCATTCGTCTTTGGTTACCTTATGTCTAATGGGAAAGGTTCCAAAAACCTTTTGGTTTCCATACTATTCCTTATAAATAGGGCCTTCAAAACTCATTTTGGGTTTTTTACAAATTTTTATCTGCTTCCTTTCCACCTACTATGATTTCCTTTGTCTTTTCTCTTCTTTTTCTTCTTTGTCTACCATTTTCTCTTACTAATCCTAGATTTTCTAGAGATTTGGTAATCATTTAACAATTTATTCCATTGCATCCATCATCATCATCTCTGTTCATTAATCACGCTCGTAGTAAGTACATCTTCGTTTTCCCTCATCTTTTTTTTCTTCTTTTCATTCCACAAAAGATGGTTGACTACGAGGACCACTGGAATGACCATCTCTCCAAAGATAACCATGATAACTAGCACACTATGTCTGACAGTTCCTAATCTCCTTCTCTTGACACCATATATATATATATATATATATATATATATATATATATATATATATATATATATATATATATATATATAGGTCAAACTGATCTATTGAGGCCGATGGATCGACCAATGTTCCCCCTTTAGGATACATAAGAGGCGCACTGAGGCCAAAATAGGACAATCTAGAAGTTAGCCTACTCCCCCTGTACCTAAACCCAAACATTTTAAAGAGCTTGAACCTAGGAAAGGAGTGGGACAAATCCTTTATGAGCTAACTTCAAACCATCTAAATGAGATTAAGGCATTGTATGATATCCTCCATGCTTATAGCATCCGCTTGCCCAAACCAAGGACTTTTTATTAAATAAAATGCGTTACCAAACTGAGCTACATCCCTTTCAATTAGTTTATAATTTTATTGTGCAAAATACTTAGGCAATCTAAATAGGATGGTGTATTTGGAGGATTTGAAGTCTAACCTTAGATTCCTTATGTATAACCTATATTGTCCTTAGGAAGTACAACATTATGATCTATCAACTTCACCCGAACTCCTAGAAAGTACTAGTCAAGCTCAGGATACTAGGAGAGGTCCACGAGTTTGAAGTTCCTGGTAGGGTAATGAGGTAACTGTATACCCTGTGGCTAGAAAAGGGTACAGCCATTTTAATTTTCAAAGCGAGAGGAAGATCATTACCTTCCCTTCTTCCCTTAAGAGTTATAAACAAAAATTTTTCATTGTCTCCTACAAAGAGGATTGGCGCGATCTTCCTAAGAACTGAGTATAAAGTCCAACTATAACTCCTCTAGGTGATCTAAAAGATCTAACCCTTAAGGAGGAGAAGATTGTGACGACCCTTGCAAAATTAGATCCCACATCTGATTTAGAGATTATCTATAACCATTTCTTCCATGATGACTATAGTCCAAAGAAATAATCTAAAACTAAGGCTTCGTTAACCCATCTGCTAGTACTAATCATACTTTGATCTTTTTGGTGGATCTATTCATGTGACATTTCAGCTAACTTTTCTATCTTTTATGGAAGAGATGAAGTCTATGGCCCAGTTAATGAAGGAAAAAAGGAGAAAAAGGCTAAAGAGTCGAAGGCTAAGGTTGCACTTAAGGGTTCAGCTACTAAATCATCATTTAAAATCCTACTTCGCACTACTCAACCTCACAAGGAGATCATGCAATGCAATCTTTGGGTGACAAAAGCTATTGAGGAAGTTCAGAACAGGGTCACATCTAAGGGTCATGCTGGGCAAGTGATAAATAAACTTCATGCCCCTATAGAGGAGATTTCTTTTGGCAAGCTTATAAAGTTTGCTAAGGCAGTGGAGCAAAAATATAAGGAGGGAGCTTTGGTCTGCTATCCCATCATTGCCATAGACATCATGTGAGTGATTCAACATTTCACAGATGAAAGCATATGAGCAAGCTCTCTAATGTTGCACTAGTGGGATCGACCAACAGATATCTCTTCAAGGTTTGCAACTAATGTTTTTATTTATTCTCTTTATTCATTTGCTAATATATTTTTAAATTACCATAGACTGCCAATATACTATTTGAACCTAGAAGGATGATTTAAAGGTTGGGTGGGCCTACCAAAAGGAAAAGATGGAGAAAGAGGTTGCCATGAGGATTGCCCAGCTTAAAGAAGAGCACACGGTGGCCCTAGAGGTGGAGAAGGCAAAGAATATTACTCTAGAGGCTATGAGGCCTCACCCAAGCACCGGCCCAGTCTGCTAGAGGGAACCGGGATACTCATTAGGGTTTGGTCTCACGATGAAACCCTCGGGTTCGAATTTGGTTGATTTTGAAAATAATTTGGGGAGTCACCACCCTAATTTATTTTAAATGGAAAAAATTAAGGAAAAACCCAGTTGACTCCAATTTATTAATTTTGCAGTTAATTTACCCAAGCATAAAAATCACTAATCTCGAACCAGGTTGAGTTTGGGGACTAGGTTTTTTATTTTAAATAATCTGAATTTGGCTCATAAGTTTAATTTGACTTGAAAATTGATTTCATGAATGACATTAATAATTACAAATAAAATGCATGAATATGACATGCATGCAAGGTGAAAATTAAAATAAAATATCCACAAATTAAAAAGGGAAAAAGAGATTGCCAGATATTTGGATTTGAGGTTTGGATTTAGATTCCAAACATGCCTACGTACCCCATTGAATGAGGATCAAAACCCAGGTAGTTCGTTCCACGATTAAGTGGAGGGGTTTAGGATTGATCATAATGATTGATTTGATTTAGGTTTGAGAGGAAAAGGCTGATACTTTGACTTTTGGTGGGTGGAGGATTTTACCGGACTGAAGTTCTATTTTATCGAGGCCGGATGATTGGATTGATTGAGGGATTAATTAATTAATTAAAATGATTAATTAACTAATTAATGTGATAAAAAGGATGGATGGATTAATTAATTAATTAAAAAGATTAATTAATTAATTTGGATGAAAAGTGGATTAAGTAAAATGATTAATTTGATTTTGGAAAAAAGTGATTAATTAATTAATTAAAAAGATTAATTAATTAATTAATTTTAATTTTAAAAAAAAAAAGAGTTTTAGTTAATTAAAAAGATTAATTAACTTGGTTAGGGTGAGATAATTAATTAATTAAAAAGATTAATAAATTAATTAGAGAGTGATTGGAGGGAGAAGAAGAGAGGAATTAGTAGATAACCATCAATACTAATTCAAGAGATGTGTGTTGGAATGAAGGATGAAGGGGGGTATTTATAGGAAAAGTGGGTGAGGGTAGTTTAGGAAGTGCAAAACTGAAAAGACCAAAAGGGTAGAGTTAGAAAAAAGCTGAAAAATTAGATTGGGGGGTATTTTGGGGACTACAGGCGGACAATCTGGGCGGCACCACTAGAGGCCTGGGCGGTGCCACCAGGCCTCTGGGCGGCACCGCCGGCTGCTGACATGGTGCTCTTTTTTTTTTTTTTTTTTTTTTTTTAGATATTGGTTGTTGGTATGAGTTTGAAAATTTTGGATATCTAGTAGCAATGTAATTAAAGGCTAAAAAATTTTCTTTCAGAGGCGCTACCTCCAAACCCCTGCCCACTAACCAGTTAGCGGGACCACCGTAACAGCTCCACGTAGCATGTTAAAAAAGTGCTAAGGCTATGTTTGGATGATGAGGGTTTAAAATTGAGGGTTCATAATTGCCCCCTCATCAGAATTGGCTTTGAACAAAAGGCGATTCTGATGATTGTGAACGTTGGAAAGAGGTGCCATGTCAGATTCTAGGCTTGTATGTTCTTGTCATGTCCTTTGAGAGGAGGACCTCTAGGATAAATGAAATTTTATCAATGGCTATCTGTTTGGCCTTGACATTAGTTGCAAAAATGTTCATAGTGAATTTCAATTAAGGCTATCTGTTTAGCCTTAATGCTGGAGATGAAGAATGTTTGAGGCAAATCTCAATCAATACTATCTGTCCGGCCTCAATGTTAGAGATAGAAAAGGTTTGGTGAATTTTAATCAAGGCTATCTATCCGGCCTTAATGTTAGAGATAGAGAAGGTTTGGTGAATTTCAATCAAGGCTATCCGTCCAGCCTTAATATTTGGAGATAAAGAAAGTTTGATGAATTTCAATCAAGGTTATCTGTCTGGCCTTAATGTTGGAGGACAAAGAAGGTTTAGTGAATTTCAATCAAAGCTATCTGTCCGGCCTTAATGTTGGAGAACAAAGAAAGTTTGGTGAATTTCAATCAAAACTATCTGTCTGGCCTTAACATTGGAGATAAAGAAGGTCTGAAGTAAATTTCAATCAAAGCTATTTGTCCGACCTTAATGCTGGAGGTAAAGAAGATCTGGGGTAAATCTCAATCAAGGCTATCTGTCCAGCCTTAATGTTGGAGGTAAAAAAGAATCAAGACTATCTGTCTAGCCTTAATATTGGAGGTAAAGATGATCTGGTTAAATCTCAATCAAGGCTATTTGTTCGACCTTAATGCTAGAAAAGATTTGGGTAAATCTCAATTAAGGTTATCTGTTCAGCCTTAATGCTAGAGAAAATTTGTGTAAATCTTAATTAAGGCTGTCTGTTTGGCCTTAATGCTAGAGAAGATTTGGGTAAATCTCAATTAAGGCTATCTGGTTGGCCTTAATGCTAGAGGTAAAGATGATTTTGGACAAGATAATTTAGTGAAAAGACAACCTCGACCTATGGCAAGTAGGCTCCCGAGATTATGAGGAAGAGCCTTGGCTTATGGCTAGTTAGCTCAAGATTTTGGTTGTGCCAAGGAAACTTGGGCTTCTAAATGTGAAGGGTTGAAGGCTCAAAGGAACTTTGTCAAGAGTAAAGGGACTCTGGAAGTCACACTTTGTTGATTAGATCTAAAAGGGTATCATTTAGCTCCAAAGAGACACAGATTAGCTTTAAAAGGTATCGGTCAACTTTGAGGAAGTACTGGTAAGCTTAAGGACATGTTAATGAGGGTATTGGCTCAGCTTATGCATAATGATGTATTATTGTAGATGATTGCATAGGTACTAGTGCACAGATGATGCATGCATGTTTCAGAATTCATGGACCTTTTGCTTGACTTCTATGTCATGCATGATTTGTGGTGATGCCTGTAATGAATGGTTGTATAGATGTATGAGGATGGATTCATACATTTGCTTTGTGAATGCAATTTCTCATATGACTTTTGTGTTCTGCGGAGTCATGCATTTTTGGACTGAAAAAAAAAAAACTCGACAAGGTTGAGAAACTCAACTTGGGTTGGTATCAAAAAATTGCCATGGTGGCATTATGAGGAGTTCAAGGGGTTGCTTTAGATTTTAGAATCTGGTGGCCTATGATTTCTGTTTTAGTGCTGCTGAGGAGGAGCTGTGCCTATGCCAGGGAGATAGGGAATATGGCTTGGCTATGACTCAAAGGCAACTATGGTGGTGCTAGAGTTCAAAGTCTGGCATTTTTTGAAATTTTTAGAGTTTTTCACTAGTCTCAGGATGCTGCAAGCTAGATGATGGTTGGTGATGGTTAAGTGAATTTGACCACCATGATTGAGAAGTTCCATAATTCCAGTGACCTAGGGGGATATGAGGGGTGCAGAGGCTTAACATGAGGGCCTTGATTTTCTATTTGAGTGTCAGTTATGGGTTTGTTAAAACATGTTAGCAGAGACACTGATGATAGATGAACTATCTTGCTAGTTATTCACCAAGTAAGAAAATTTATCTATTCTTACCCTTTCTGTTAGGGGTGCTTTGTGGGTGTCTGTTTCAGATTTTGGTCTATCTTAAAAGTGTGGCTGATAGATCATTTTTAGGTGGTGGTCCTTGCTTTTCAGTTCACACATGCCTTACTGAGACTTAGTCAGAGGTCAGATAAGATGGTTGCTTGCAGCTTGCCCCCGGAGGACATATTTATTACTGCTAATTGTAAAGGATTTGATCTCTCATGACCGAGGGCCATGAGTGTCTAGTGGTTTGCCTATTGATCTTGATTTGAATGACTTTCCACTAGGGGATAAGGGTCTTGAGGCAGATGGAGCAAACTCAGGATGTGCCCCCAGCTTTCCTTTCTTGGAGTCTATACAGATCATAGCTTCCATCGCTAGAGCTATTAGGTGATGGCTGGTTGAGGATTTTTCATACTGTTTATTTTTGGGATTTCTTTTATGACCACAAAGAGGTATAGCAGGTAGTTGATAAAGGTGGTTTGGCCAATTGAGAAAGAATACTAGATTATCCTATTAAGAGGAATAGAGGATGAAGTAGTTGAGGAAGGAGAGGCTATATAAGGAGCCATTGGTAGTAAAAGGATTGTAGCATAGATAGGGGGATGACTCAATCTTTGAAGGAGACTCAGAGATCTACTAGAAGTGCAACATCATAGATTGCAGTAGTGACTCAAAAAAAGAAGATATTGTAACAGACTTTGACTCTAATGAAGACACAAGAGATTTGCATCTCATGAGGTAGAGGAAGATTTGCTAGACCATGACTTCAGACATGACCCTTTCTTTTTTTTTTTTTAAATAATTACAGGTTGATAGGACTACACGAAATAGGATAAGCTATAGATGACATTGAAAGGGCTATCTTTCATTATGGGTTTGCATTTTGCAAGATTTGATCATCATTAAATGAGACAACTTTTATTTTTGCTCCAATTTCTGCCTAAGTCACCCTTTCAGGTTTTTAGCTTAGTGAGCATTCTCTTTTTTTTTTTTTTTTTTTGTTTAGGCAAAAGAATCAAGTGAATGATGTACTAGGCATAAAGAAAATGAGAATGCGATGCAAATAAAATATTTGTATTATGATTTGGACTGCACCTAAATCGAGCTGCCTACGTATCCCTTACATCACTTTTTTGTAATTAATTTTTCTCATTTTTTAGAGAGAATTATATCCATGTAGTTCTGATTACATATGCATGAGAAACAGAAATGAAATGCAGATGTCATCTTTGGATGATGTATCTTTTCAGCTGATCCAGATTGCCAAGATGGGAGAATTTGCTCTTGTCCATATCTGTGAAGATGGTGCCTCCGTCAGATAGGATCTTCTTAAACTTGCACTATCTAGCCCAGTTTAGTTTGAACTTCCTCTTAGATCATGAATAAGGGCCAGAACTAGATTTCCTTCTTGGAAACCCTTGTCTCTCATCTTCTAGTTGAAGTTCTCGGCTAATCTCTATCGATAATCATGATCTTCATTCTTCACAGCTTCTCCTTGACAGGTTTCTTGTGTGTGTAGGTCGAGATCTCATGAACGGCGATTCTTGGATCATCCCTATCATGTCATTGTCTTGTGCATAATAGCTCATGATCTTTTTCACTACTGTCATGCAAATGCAATGTATGAGTTTTTTTTTTTTTTTCCTCTGTGCCATAATTAGTTGATCCTTTTGCCTTTTTCACTTTTTTTGTATTTTTTCATTTTTTTTCATTCATTTTTTTTTTTTTAAGATGTCTAATTTAAAGATGAATTAGAAAAAATTAAAGCAAATCAAAAAGTTCAAACTTTTTATTACTGATAAAAGTTCCATCATAAGTATATTAAAGGATAAGCCTATAAGGCGAAATACAAACTCAAAAGGACAAGACCTGACAGACTTAAAAAGAAAATTTTAATAACAAACAAACTCAAAAGACTCTGACATAGAATAGGAGGACTTGGATGGGGGCACAACAATGCTGACACTCTTCTCAAAATACCAATTATTGGGTGAGGCTTGAGATGGTTGGGCGAGCTCAGTGATGCTAGACTTTGGGTTTGGGAGCAATGATATCTCTACCGTCAATGAGGTCTTTGATTTTATGCTTCAGAGCCTGACATGCATCAGTTTTATGCCCCGACCCTTGATGATAGTCGCAGTGCTCATTAGCATTATAACCCTTAGGCAAGGGATTTGGAGGAGGTTATGGGTCCAAAGGCCTAACCAGAATAGCCTCTAAGGCTTTCTTGTAAATGACGCTAAGGGGCATGCCCAGCTTAGAGAAAGTCCTCCTTGTTTCTAACTTCATTGACTGGTGACAAAACACAACATTTACCTCCCCCCTCTCTTTGGGTGGTATTGGTGGTGTAGTTAGTGTTCTTGTGATACCTAAAGGATTCATCCTTGATTCATCCTGATTGAATCAAATCCTTGATCTTAGTAGTAGTGGCAGTGAGAACTTTGAAACTAGGGAGGTATTGAGTTTGCAGATGAGCCTGATATTAGGAGAGGAGGTTCTTCACGATGATGTCAATTTGCTCTACTTCAAATGAACGGTTCACCATTTGAGCCACTTTTGTCCTCCACCTTGTAAGGAACACGGTGAAGGATTCTCTTGGCCCTTGTTTTGTGGTTTCTAAATCTTGATAGGTGACATCCACCTCGATGTTATAGTAGTATTGCTTGACAAAAGCATTGCAGATGTCATCCCAAGTCTTCTTGTGATTTTTATCGAGATCTGGTAACCACTTAATAGCAACTCCGGTCAAAGTTTGTTGGAATAACTGAGAAAAAAGCTCGTCATCTACACCAAAAGATCTCATGGCACCCACATACATCTTAAGATGAGTTTTGGGACATGTGATGCCATTAAACTTGTCTATGACCGGCATTTTAAATTTTGGTGGAACTCATGCATTTGGGAAGAGAGCTAAAGAGTCGACATCTATCATGTCCTCGGGCTTTTTGACGTTCTTGAGCATTTTTTCCATGACCTCAACTTTCTCCATCAATTTCTTAGCTTCGGGAAAGTTAAAGAAATCTCCACTTTGAAAATGATTCGTAGTGGGAGAGGGAATGGTTGTGTTTAAGTCCACGATAGTCAAGGTTGGAGTTTCAGGTGCTTTCCCTTTATCAATGGGATCGACAATGAGAGGAGTAAAAATAGGGGCATGGCTAGTCCCAACTTGGGCAGATGCAGGCTCAACATGAGCAGGAGGGAGAGTGACAGTGGCATTGATCATTTCCTTGACCTCATTAATGATGGACTGGCATTGGGAGTTGAGGGCTTTAGTAAAGGTGGCAGACTGGGCATTGAGAGCATTGGTGAAAGTTTCAGCTTGGGTCTGAAGAGCAGTGGTGAGTATAGCTTGAAAAGTTTCCTTTTATTTCTTGAGGAGGCTGGTGAAGAAAGCACTCATGGCATCTTGATCGAAGTTGAAGGTATTGGCTATTGGTACCTTCAAACAGAAAACAGAAAAAAAATGGGTAAGAAAACAGATTTGTGAAGGAAAAATGGCATGAATGTGAAGGTGTGTCGGGAAAAGGATTTCTTCCACAGGGTTGGTCATCAAGTTTTATGTTGACAGGGTGAGTGTGTGAGCTGTTTTTGGGGTAACGAACCGCCAATTTGGGTTTTTAAGGTGTTTGAGGGTTGACCTTGTTGGGCTTCTCATGTTATATATACATGATCATGGCGTGATGCATGCTGAAAAAAATTTCATGAACATGTAAGAGTATCGATTATTACGGTACATGAAAACTAAGGTCAAAGGCTAGGGCGACTATATGCACAAGGGTGAAGGGTAGTTTGATTTAAGGGTCCATGTCCCACTAGCGCATCAATATACCTAACCATATGTGAGGCAAAGAGCCTCGCGTGGGTCTAACAATACTAATTACTCATTACACACCAAAATGATCGGGGATTCGATCAGGGATTCATCGCGGGGTGGAATACTTTTGCTATCTCCCAACATACTCAAAGAGAGTTATCGAGCCAATGCTACTTGCCATCTAAAAGTTTTCCTAAAGCTAAGGTTAGGGAAGGAGCCTTTATTATGCAAAGTGATGCATGAAAGTCAAATTATACTTAATGAGATAAATGGAGATTATTTTGGAAAAATTTTCCTTAACCAAATAGTAATCTCTTATTTTCCTTTTTTTAAAAAAAAGGGTGGCAACTAGGCCCCAGTGGAGTCGCCAGCTGTGAGGCCTCGCCTAAGCACTGACCCGGTCCGCTAGAGGAAACCGGGATGCTCATTCGTGTTTGGTCTCACAATGGGACCCTCGGGTTCAGATTTGATTGATTTTGAAAATGATTTTGGGAGTCGCCATCCTAATTTATTTTAAATGGAAAAAATTAAGAAAAAACCCAGTTAACTCCAGTTTATTAATTTTGCAGTAAATTTACCTAAGGATAAAAATCACTAATCTCGAACCAAGTTGAGCTCGGGGATTAGGTTTTTTGTTTTAAATAATCTAAATTTGGCTCTTAAGTTTAATTTGACTTGAAAATTGATTTCATGAATGATATTAATAATTACAAATAAAATGCATTAATATGACATGAGTGCAGGTGAAAATTAAAATAAAATATCCATAAATTAAAAAGGGAAAAAGAGATTGCTAGAGATTTGAATTTGAGGTTTTGATTTAGATTCCAAACGTGCCTACGTACCCCATTGAATGGGGAACAAAAGCTATGTAGTTTGTTCCACGATTAAGTGGAGGGGTTTAAGAGTTGATCATATTGATTGATTTGATTTGGGTTTGAGAGAAAAATGCTGATACCTTAACTTTTGGTAGGTGGAAGGTTTTACCGGATCGAAATTTCGTTTTATTGAGACCGGGTGATTGGATTGATTGAGGGATTGATTAATTAATTAAAATGATTAATTTACTAATTAATGTGATGAAAAGGATAGATGGATTAATTAATTAAAAAGATTAATTAATTAATTTGGATGAAAAGTGGATTAACAAAAATGATTAATTTGATTTTGGAAAAAAATGATTAATTAATTAATTAAAAAGATTAATTAATTAATTAATTTTAATTTAAAAAAAAGTTTTAGTTAATTAAAAAGATTAATTAACTTGGTTAGGGTGAGATAATTAATTAATTAAAAAGATTAATTAATTAATTAGAGAGTGATTGGAGGGAGAAGAAGAGAGGAATTAGTAGATAACCATCAATACTAATTCAAGAGATGTGTGTTGGAATGAAGAATGAAGGGAGGTATTTATAGGAAAAATGGGTGAGGGTAGTTTAGGAAGTGGAAAAGTGAAAAGACCAAAAGGGTAGTGTTAGAAAAAAGCTGAAAAATCGGATTGGGGGGTATTTTAAGGACTGCAGGAGGGCAGTCTGAGCGGCGCCACTAGAGACTTGGGCTGTGCCACCATCGGCTACTGACGTGGCGCGCTTTTTTTTTTTTTTAGAAATTGGTTGTTGGTATGAAGTTTGAAAATTTTGGATGTCTGATAGCAATGTAATTGAAGGCTAAAAAGTTTTCTTTTAGGGCACTGCCCCCGAACCTCTACCCACTAACCGGTTAGCAAGACTACCGTAACAGCTCTGCATAGTGTGTTAAAAAAATGCTAAGGCTATGATTGGATGATGAGAGTGTAAAATTGAGGATTCACAGAGGCTGAACTTTCAGGATAAGCCTCCTTTCTGCAAACAGAACCTAATGGTAATAAGTAGGAGGTTCGCCACTTGAGTGGCAAAGTTGAGAAGAAAAAGCTGGCAATGGAGAAATATAATGAACAAGAGACCAACAAGTTTCTCCCTTATCAAAAGAAAGTGTTGGCTAAGGTTTGGAGTAAATATCTAGATCCAGACTTTGCTTCATGAAGGAGATCTACCTTAATAAAGAAGGAGAAACGAAGAAGGCTGGGGATCTAGTTGTTGTAACTGAGAATGATCCTCCTTCCCTTCTACAAGCAATTCAATTGTTCTTCCTCCTCCTTTGACTAGAAAAGCCAACTTCTCTGGCAATAAATCTGGTGCTTGTGATAATCCTCCTATTATAACTTCATAATTTTCTTTTGAGTAAATGGAATGATCTTTTCTAATCTCTTTTCTTTATTGATTTCAAACTTACTATTTGCTATTATCTTTATTTCCATGCTTTAATTTTTCCATTGTGGGAAAACTTTTAGTTCATCTTCATCTACTCCTTTTTATTTGTGAGTTTCAATTTCACTTGTATAGCAAGTATGTATACTTTTTCATTGGGTATTTTTGTAGGAAGTCCAAGGGGGATTTATTTGATGAGAACTTCCATTTGAGAAGTTGTTAGTGCTAAAGCATGTTAAGATGAACTTCGTGTTCGCCTATAAATGATATCTTTTATTGGTGATTTTAGTGGAGTAATTGAAATAATATTCTTCAAGAGAATTACTTTGGCGTACCGTTAATGGAGATCTTTCTTTCATTCGCTTAGGGGAATTATAGTTGTAATTGTATGCATCTGATTGTGATTATATAGAAAACTTTGAAGCTCGAAATTGGAGAACCCCATAACTAAAGCTCGCCCAGATTGTAGATTCATTAATTACTTGAATAAATATATTATATTGTCACTTGAATAAATATATTATATTGAACAAGGCAAATTGTAACAAAATCCTTAACAAATTCAGAAATAACTTAAATTATACATGTTCCTTTAAAAGAACAGAATGATTGAAATTGAATTAAACATAACGCTACAAGAAAATCACAATTTACTGATAAAATTTATCCAAAAAAATAATTTCGTTAGTAAATTTAACAAAATTACTGACAGAATATCGACGATACATGAAAATTTTCCTTTTTTTTTTTTTAATTACCGATAGATTACCAATAGTTTACTAACAAAAAATTACCGACTGTCAAATTTAGTTGCTAAATAAGGTGCAAAAAATGGCACAGAAAATTACCAATAATATACTGACAAATATTTCAGTCAGTAAATTTACTGACAAAAATTTCAGTCAGTAAATTGGAGAATAAAATATTTTTAATTTACCAATAAAAAATTTTGAATTTACTGACCAAAATTTTCGTTGGTAAATTTATTTACAAAAATTTTAGTTGGTAAATTAAAAGTAAAATTTTCTTGAATTTAATTGTGAAAACTTTCTAATTTACTGACAAAAATTTTTCATCTATAAATTTACCAACAAAAATTTCAGTCAGTAAATTAAAGAATAAAATGGTTTTTAATTTATCGACAAAAATTTTGAATTTACCGACCAATTTTTTCATTGGCAAATTTACTGACAAAAATTTTAGTCAATAGATTAAAAAGCTAAATTTTCTTTAATTTAATTACAAAAACTTTCTAATTTAGCAACAAAAATTTTCCCTTAGTAAATTTACCAACCAATATACATGTCGGTAAATTATAGAGCAAAATTTTCTTTAATGTAATTACAAAACTTTTTCAATTTACCGACCAAATTTTCCATTGATAAATTTACCTACAAAAATTTTAGTCGGTAAATTAAAAAGCTAAATTTTCTTAGATTTAATTACAAAAAACTTTCTAATTTACTAACAAAAATTTTTCATCAATAAATTTACAGACCAATTTTTTAATAGGTAAATTATAGAGAAAAATTTCTTTAATTTAATTACAAAAACTTTACAATTTACATATAAAAATTTTTGTTGGTAAATTAAAAAGCTAAATTTTCTTTGATTTAATTATAAAAATTTTCCAATTTACCAATATAAATTTTCCATCGCCGATATTTCAATCGGTAAATTATTCAGAAATTTTCCTCCAAAATTTTCGCTAAATTTTCTTAAAAAAATAAATTACCACATAAATTTAGTCAGTAATTCATCAGTAAATGAAAATTTTAAAGGAAAATTTCTATCACGATTTGAACTCAAAGGCACGTGACCAGCAATAGGACACGGTTGATACACGTGGTTATTGGTGTCGTAGTAAGACTTATAACTTATTAAACGACAAACTATCAAATAAATCAATATTTCAATCTAGAATAGTACTATGGCCATAGGTTAAGCAGACTAGTTTCAACATCCAATTAATGCCATTTAATTTATTATATCAACTATTTAGAATATCAAAATCAAAATCACATTCTGCTTAACTGGGCACTCAACATCTCAAAGAAATTTACAAAGATAACAAAAATAAATTACAAATAACAAAGATGACATTACAAAGTTTTAGAATAGTAATATGAATTAACAATAAATCTAATATAGATTACTGCTGAAGAAATAAAGCAGATTAATTCAATTAATAAATTCTTCGTGAGCTCATCCTATGACCTGAAAAAATAATTTAAACAGAAATGAGCATTCGACTTAATGAATGGTACTAACTAATATATTAACCTAGTGTCCTATAAACATATAAATAATGTCCATGATGGTGCATCATGTCACAGAAGCAATAAATTCACATAAGCAAACATGGATAGAATATAGTCCACAATACCACATTAAACCTTAATATGCGGAGCCGATCCCCTATCTTAGCTCTCTGAATCCAAAACTATCTCTTATTCCAATTATAGGGCTACAACTGTCCTCAACAACGCTGACTCGACTGGCCGCAGTGAGGAGATGAGTAGGCCTTTAGTTGTCAGCCGATAGTCCAAGCTCATCTTATCTCAATCATCATTATCAGATCTACTTTCCTGAGTGGCACTGTGTCATCTCGATTCCATTTGTCAATCACAAACAATTACATGCCAACAATTTACTGATTTATCAATCACATTCAAATGATAACATGCTTCTATGCAATAATAATGCATAAATATATAATTACACATACAATAGGTATAAATGCATGGAAAATAGGAAAATATATTAGAAAGTATCACTAACCTACTTGACAATGCATCTAACTGACTTTCCTTTTGAAGTGTGACCTTTGGTGATAGAAGGACACTGGAGACATCCACACTAAATAATAGATAGGATTATTGGGAAAAAATGACTCACATCTAAAGATATAACTAAATGACTCTTAAGATTCTTGCTGAAATTTCAGTAGAATTTTCCCTAAAACT